>JAZBNJ010000041.1:17797500-17804611 GCA_037349165.1 Choristoneura rosaceana | reverse complement strand
CTAACCTAACCTAACCTAACCTAACCTAACCTAACCTAACCTAACCTAACCTAACCTAACCTAACCTAACCTAACCTAACCTAACCTAACCTAACCTAACCTAACCTAACCTAACCTAACCTAACCTAACCTAACCTAACCTAACCTAACCTAACCTAACCTAACCTAACCTAACCTAACCTAACCTAACCTAACCTAACCTAACCTAACCTAACCTAACCTAACCTAACCTAACCTAACCTAACCTAACCTAACCTAACCTAACCTAACCTAACCTAACCTAACCTAACCTAACCTAACCTAACCTAACCTAACCTAACCTAACCTAACCTAACCTAACCTAACCTAACCTAACCTAACCTAACCTAACCTAACCTAACCTAACCTAACCTAACCTAACCTAACCTAACCTAACCTAACCTAACCTAACCTAACCTAACCTAACCTAACCTAACCTAACCTAACCTAACCTAACCTAACCTAACCTAACCTAACCTAACCTAACCTAACCTAACCTAACCTAACCTAACCTAACCTAACCTAACCTAACCTAACCTAACCTAACCTAACCTAACCTAACCTAACCTAACCTAACCTAACCTAACCTAACCTAACCTAACCTAACCTAACCTAACCTAACCTAACCTAACCTAACCTAACCTAACCTAACCTAACCTAACCTAACCTAACCTAACCTAACCTAACCTAACCTAACCTAACCTAACCTAACCTAACCTAACCTAACCTAACCTAACCTAACCTAACCTAACCTAACCTAACCTAACCTAACCTAACCTAACCTAACCTAACCTAACCTAACCTAACCTAACCTAACCTAACCTAACCTAACCTAACCTAACCTAACCTAACCTAACCTAACCTAACCTAACCTAACCTAACCTAACCTAACCTAACCTAACCTAACCTAACCTAACCTAACCTAACCTAACCTAACCTAACCTAACCTAACCTAACCTAACCTAACCTAACCTAACCTAACCTAACCTAACCTAACCTAACCTAACCTAACCTAACCTAACCTAACCTAACCTAACCTAACCTAACCTAACCTAACCTAACCTAACCTAACCTAACCTAACCTAACCTAACCTAACCTAACCTAACCTAACCTAACCTAACCTAACCTAACCTAACCTAACCTAACCTAACCTAACCTAACCTAACCTAACCTAACCTAACCTAACCTAACCTAACCTAACCTAACCTAACCTAACCTAACCTAACCTAACCTAACCTAACCTAACCTAACCTAACCTAACCTAACCTAACCTAACCTAACCTAACCTAACCTAACCTAACCTAACCTAACCTAACCTAACCTAACCTAACCTAACCTAACCTAACCTAACCTAACCTAACCTAACCTAACCTAACCTAACCTAACCTAACCTAACCTAACCTAACCTAACCTAACCTAACCTAACCTAACCTAACCTAACCTAACCTAACCTAACCTAACCTAACCTAACCTAACCTAACCTAACCTAACCTAACCTAACCTAACCTAACCTAACCTAACCTAACCTAACCTAACCTAACCTAACCTAACCTAACCTAACCTAACCTAACCTAACCTAACCTAACCTAACCTAACCTAACCTAACCTAACCTAACCTAACCTAACCTAACCTAACCTAACCTAACCTAACCTAACCTAACCTAACCTAACCTAACCTAACCTAACCTAACCTAACCTAACCTAACCTAACCTAACCTAACCTAACCTAACCTAACCTAACCTAACCTAACCTAACCTAACCTAACCTAACCTAACCTAACCTAACCTAACCTAACCTAACCTAACCTAACCTAACCTAACCTAACCTAACCTAACCTAACCTAACCTAACCTAACCTAACCTAACCTAACCTAACCTAACCTAACCTAACCTAACCTAACCTAACCTAACCTAACCTAACCTAACCTAACCTAACCTAACCTAACCTAACCTAACCTAACCTAACCTAACCTAACCTAACCTAACCTAACCTAACCTAACCTAACCTAACCTAACCTAACCTAACCTAACCTAACCTAACCTAACCTAACCTAACCTAACCTAACCTAACCTAACCTAACCTAACCTAACCTAACCTAACCTAACCTAACCTAACCTAACCTAACCTAACCTAACCTAACCTAACCTAACCTAACCTAACCTAACCTAACCTAACCTAACCTAACCTAACCTAACCTAACCTAACCTAACCTAACCTAACCTAACCTAACCTAACCTAACCTAACCTAACCTAACCTAACCTAACCTAACCTAACCTAACCTAACCTAACCTAACCTAACCTAACCTAACCTAACCTAACCTAACCTAACCTAACCTAACCTAACCTAACCTAACCTAACCTAACCTAACCTAACCTAACCTAACCTAACCTAACCTAACCTAACCTAACCTAACCTAACCTAACCTAACCTAACCTAACCTAACCTAACCTAACCTAACCTAACCTAACCTAACCTAACCTAACCTAACCTAACCTAACCTAACCTAACCTAACCTAACCTGAACCTAACCTAACCTAACCTAACCTAACCTAACCTAACCTAACCTAACCTAACCTAACCTAACCTAACCTAACCTAACCTAACCTAACCTAACCTAACCTAACCTAACCTAACCTAACCTAACCTAACCTAACCTAACCTAACCTAACCTAACCTAACCTAACCTAACCTAACCTAACCTAACCTAACCTAACCTAACCTAACCTAACCTAACCTAACCTAACCTAACCTAACCTAACCTAACCTAACCTAACCTAACCTAACCTAACCTAACCTAACCTAACCTAACCTAACCTAACCTAACCTAACCTAACCTAACCTAACCTAACCTAACCTAACCTAACCTAACCTAACCTAACCTAACCTAACCTAACCTAACCTAACCTAACCTAACCTAACCTAACCTAACCTAACCTAACCTAACCTAACCTAACCTAACCTAACCTAACCTAACCTAACCTAACCTAACCTAACCTAACCTAACCTAACCTAACCTAACCTAACCTAACCTAACCTAACCTAACCTAACCTAACCTAACCTAACCTAACCTAACCTAACCTAACCTAACCTAACCTAACCTAACCTAACCTAACCTAACCTAACCTAACCTAACCTAACCTAACCTAACCTAACCTAACCTAACCTAACCTAACCTAACCTAACCTAACCTAACCTAACCTAACCTAACCTAACCTAACCTAACCTAACCTAACCTAACCTAACCTAACCTAACCTAACCTAACCTAACCTAACCTAACCTAACCTAACCTAACCTAACCTAACCTAACCTAACCTAACCTAACCTAACCTAACCTAACCTAACCTAACCTAACCTAACCTAACCTAACCTAACCTAACCTAACCTAACCTAACCTAACCTAACCTAACCTAACCTAACCTAACCTAACCTAACCTAACCTAACCTAACCTAACCTAACCTAACCTAACCTAACCTAACCTAACCTAACCTAACCTAACCTAACCTAACCTAACCTAACCTAACCTAACCTAACCTAACCTAACCTAACCTAACCTAACCTAACCTAACCTAACCTAACCTAACCTAACCTAACCTAACCTAACCTAACCTAACCTAACCTAACCTAACCTAACCTAACCTAACCTAACCTAACCTAACCTAACCTAACCTAACCTAACCTAACCTAACCTAACCTAACCTAACCTAACCTAACCTAACCTAACCTAACCTAACCTAACCTAACCTAACCTAACCTAACCTAACCTAACCTAACCTAACCTAACCTAACCTAACCTAACCTAACCTAACCTAACCTAACCTAACCTAACCTAACCTAACCTAACCTAACCTAACCTAACCTAACCTAACCTAACCTAACCTAACCTAACCTAACCTAACCTAACCTAACCTAACCTAACCTAACCTAACCTAACCTAACCTAACCTAACCTAACCTAACCTAACCTAACCTAACCTAACCTAACCTAACCTAACCTAACCTAACCTAACCTAACCTAACCTAACCTAACCTAACCTAACCTAACCTAACCTAACCTAACCTAACCTAACCTAACCTAACCTAACCTAACCTAACCTAACCTAACCTAACCTAACCTAACCTAACCTAACCTAACCTAACCTAACCTAACCTAACCTAACCTAACCTAACCTAACCTAACCTAACCTAACCTAACCTAACCTAACCTAACCTAACCTAACCTAACCTAACCTAACCTAACCTAACCTAACCTAACCTAACCTAACCTAACCTAACCTAACCTAACCTAACCTAACCTAACCTAACCTAACCTAACCTAACCTAACCTAACCTAACCTAACCTAACCTAACCTAACCTAACCTAACCTAACCTAACCTAACCTAACCTAACCTAACCTAACCTAACCTAACCTAACCTAACCTAACCTAACCTAACCTAACCTAACCTAACCTAACCTAACCTAACCTAACCTAACCTAACCTAACCTAACCTAACCTAACCTAACCTAACCTAACCTAACCTAACCTAACCTAACCTAACCTAACCTAACCTAACCTAACCTAACCTAACCTAACCTAACCTAACCTAACCTAACCTAACCTAACCTAACCTAACCTAACCTAACCTAACCTAACCTAACCTAACCTAACCTAACCTAACCTAACCTAACCTAACCTAACCTAACCTAACCTAACCTAACCTAACCTAACCTAACCTAACCTAACCTAACCTAACCTAACCTAACCTAACCTAACCTAACCTAACCTAACCTAACCTAACCTAACCTAACCTAACCTAACCTAACCTAACCTAACCTAACCTAACCTAACCTAACCTAACCTAACCTAACCTAACCTAACCTAACCTAACCTAACCTAACCTAACCTAACCTAACCTAACCTAACCTAACCTAACCTAACCTAACCTAACCTAACCTAACCTAACCTAACCTAACCTAACCTAACCTAACCTAACCTAACCTAACCTAACCTAACCTAACCTAACCTAACCTAACCTAACCTAACCTAACCTAACCTAACCTAACCTAACCTAACCTAACCTAACCTAACCTAACCTAACCTAACCTAACCTAACCTAACCTAACCTAACCTAACCTAACCTAACCTAACCTAACCTAACCTAACCTAACCTAACCTAACCTAACCTAACCTAACCTAACCTAACCTAACCTAACCTAACCTAACCTAACCTAACCTAACCTAACCTAACCTAACCTAACCTAACCTAACCTAACCTAACCTAACCTAACCTAACCTAACCTAACCTAACCTAACCTAACCTAACCTAACCTAACCTAACCTAACCTAACCTAACCTAACCTAACCTAACCTAACCTAACCTAACCTAACCTAACCTAACCTAACCTAACCTAACCTAACCTAACCTAACCTAACCTAACCTAACCTAACCTAACCTAACCTAACCTAACCTAACCTAACCTAACCTAACCTAACCTAACCTAACCTAACCTAACCTAACCTAACCTAACCTAACCTAACCTAACCTAACCTAACCTAACCTAACCTAACCTAACCTAACCTAACCTAACCTAACCTAACCTAACCTAACCTAACCTAACCTAACCTAACCTAACCTAACCTAACCTAACCTAACCTAACCTAACCTAACCTAACCTAACCTAACCTAACCTAACCTAACCTAACCTAACCTAACCTAACCTAACCTAACCTAACCTAACCTAACCTAACCTAACCTAACCTAACCTAACCTAACCTAACCTAACCTAACCTAACCTAACCTAACCTAACCTAACCTAACCTAACCTAACCTAACCTAACCTAACCTAACCTAACCTAACCTAACCTAACCTAACCTAACCTAACCTAACCTAACCTAACCTAACCTAACCTAACCTAACCTAACCTAACCTAACCTAACCTAACCTAACCTAACCTAACCTAACCTAACCTAACCTAACCTAACCTAACCTAACCTAACCTAACCTAACCTAACCTAACCTAACCTAACCTAACCTAACCTAACCTAACCTAACCTAACCTAACCTAACCTAACCTAACCTAACCTAACCTAACCTAACCTAACCTAACCTAACCTAACCTAACCTAACCTAACCTAACCTAACCTAACCTAACCTAACCTAACCTAACCTAACCTAACCTAACCTAACCTAACCTAACCTAACCTAACCTAACCTAACCTAACCTAACCTAACCTAACCTAACCTAACCTAACCTAACCTAACCTAACCTAACCTAACCTAACCTAACCTAACCTAACCTAACCTAACCTAACCTAACCTAACCTAACCTAACCTAACCTAACCTAACCTAACCTAACCTAACCTAACCTAACCTAACCTAACCTAACCTAACCTAACCTAACCTAACCTAACCTAACCTAACCTAACCTAACCTAACCTAACCTAACCTAACCTAACCTAACCTAACCTAACCTAACCTAACCTAACCTAACCTAACCTAACCTAACCTAACCTAACCTAACCTAACCTAACCTAACCTAACCTAACCTAACCTAACCTAACCTAACCTAACCTAACCTAACCTAACCTAACCTAACCTAACCTAACCTAACCTAACCTAACCTAACCTAACCTAACCTAACCTAACCTAACCTAACCTAACCTAACCTAACCTAACCTAACCTAACCTAACCTAACCTAACCTAACCTAACCTAACCTAACCTAACCTAACCTAACCTAACCTAACCTAACCTAACCTAACCTAACCTAACCTAACCTAACCTAACCTAACCTAACCTAACCTAACCTAACCTAACCTAACCTAACCTAACCTAACCTAACCTAACCTAACCTAACCTAACCTAACCTAACCTAACCTAACCTAACCTAACCTAACCTAACCTAACCTAACCTAACCTAACCTAACCTAACCTAACCTAACCTAACCTAACCTAACCTAACCTAACCTAACCTAACCTAACCTAACCTAACCTAACCTAACCTAACCTAACCTAACCTAACCTAACCTAACCTAACCTAACCTAACCTAACCTAACCTAACCTAACCTAACCTAACCTAACCTAACCTAACCTAACCTAACCTAAC
>JAZBNJ010000041.1:17760000-17790000 GCA_037349165.1 Choristoneura rosaceana | reverse complement strand
AACCTAACCTAACCTAACCTAACCTAACCTAACCTAACCTAACCTAACCTAACCTAACCTAACCTAACCTAACCTAACCTAACCTAACCTAACCTAACCTAACCTAACCTAACCTAACCTAACCTAACCTAACCTAACCTAACCTAACCTAACCTAACCTAACCTAACCTAACCTAACCTAACCTAACCTAACCTAACCTAACCTAACCTAACCTAACCTAACCTAACCTAACCTAACCTAACCTAACCTAACCTAACCTAACCTAACCTAACCTAACCTAACCTAACCTAACCTAACCTAACCTAACCTAACCTAACCTAACCTAACCTAACCTAACCTAACCTAACCTAACCTAACCTAACCTAACCTAACCTAACCTAACCTAACCTAACCTAACCTAACCTAACCTAACCTAACCTAACCTAACCTAACCTAACCTAACCTAACCTAACCTAACCTAACCTAACCTAACCTAACCTAACCTAACCTAACCTAACCTAACCTAACCTAACCTAACCTAACCTAACCTAACCTAACCTAACCTAACCTAACCTAACCTAACCTAACCTAACCTAACCTAACCTAACCTAACCTAACCTAACCTAACCTAACCTAACCTAACCTAACCTAACCTAACCTAACCTAACCTAACCTAACCTAACCTAACCTAACCTAACCTAACCTAACCTAACCTAACCTAACCTAACCTAACCTAACCTAACCTAACCTAACCTAACCTAACCTAACCTAACCTAACCTAACCTAACCTAACCTAACCTAACCTAACCTAACCTAACCTAACCTAACCTAACCTAACCTAACCTAACCTAACCTAACCTAACCTAACCTAACCTAACCTAACCTAACCTAACCTAACCTAACCTAACCTAACCTAACCTAACCTAACCTAACCTAACCTAACCTAACCTAACCTAACCTAACCTAACCTAACCTAACCTAACCTAACCTAACCTAACCTAACCTAACCTAACCTAACCTAACCTAACCTAACCTAACCTAACCTAACCTAACCTAACCTAACCTAACCTAACCTAACCTAACCTAACCTAACCTAACCTAACCTAACCTAACCTAACCTAACCTAACCTAACCTAACCTAACCTAACCTAACCTAACCTAACCTAACCTAACCTAACCTAACCTAACCTAACCTAACCTAACCTAACCTAACCTAACCTAACCTAACCTAACCTAACCTAACCTAACCTAACCTAACCTAACCTAACCTAACCTAACCTAACCTAACCTAACCTAACCTAACCTAACCTAACCTAACCTAACCTAACCTAACCTAACCTAACCTAACCTAACCTAACCTAACCTAACCTAACCTAACCTAACCTAACCTAACCTAACCTAACCTAACCTAACCTAACCTAACCTAACCTAACCTAACCTAACCTAACCTAACCTAACCTAACCTAACCTAACCTAACCTAACCTAACCTAACCTAACCTAACCTAACCTAACCTAACCTAACCTAACCTAACCTAACCTAACCTAACCTAACCTAACCTAACCTAACCTAACCTAACCTAACCTAACCTAACCTAACCTAACCTAACCTAACCTAACCTAACCTAACCTAACCTAACCTAACCTAACCTAACCTAACCTAACCTAACCTAACCTAACCTAACCTAACCTAACCTAACCTAACCTAACCTAACCTAACCTAACCTAACCTAACCTAACCTAACCTAACCTAACCTAACCTAACCTAACCTAACCTAACCTAACCTAACCTAACCTAACCTAACCTAACCTAACCTAACCTAACCTAACCTAACCTAACCTAACCTAACCTAACCTAACCTAACCTAACCTAACCTAACCTAACCTAACCTAACCTAACCTAACCTAACCTAACCTAACCTAACCTAACCTAACCTAACCTAACCTAACCTAACCTAACCTAACCTAACCTAACCTAACCTAACCTAACCTAACCTAACCTAACCTAACCTAACCTAACCTAACCTAACCTAACCTAACCTAACCTAACCTAACCTAACCTAACCTAACCTAACCTAACCTAACCTAACCTAACCTAACCTAACCTAACCTAACCTAACCTAACCTAACCTAACCTAACCTAACCTAACCTAACCTAACCTAACCTAACCTAACCTAACCTAACCTAACCTAACCTAACCTAACCTAACCTAACCTAACCTAACCTAACCTAACCTAACCTAACCTAACCTAACCTAACCTAACCTAACCTAACCTAACCTAACCTAACCTAACCTAACCTAACCTAACCTAACCTAACCTAACCTAACCTAACCTAACCTAACCTAACCTAACCTAACCTAACCTAACCTAACCTAACCTAACCTAACCTAACCTAACCTAACCTAACCTAACCTAACCTAACCTAACCTAACCTAACCTAACCTAACCTAACCTAACCTAACCTAACCTAACCTAACCTAACCTAACCTAACCTAACCTAACCTAACCTAACCTAACCTAACCTAACCTAACCTAACCTAACCTAACCTAACCTAACCTAACCTAACCTAACCTAACCTAACCTAACCTAACCTAACCTAACCTAACCTAACCTAACCTAACCTAACCTAACCTAACCTAACCTAACCTAACCTAACCTAACCTAACCTAACCTAACCTAACCTAACCTAACCTAACCTAACCTAACCTAACCTAACCTAACCTAACCTAACCTAACCTAACCTAACCTAACCTAACCTAACCTAACCTAACCTAACCTAACCTAACCTAACCTAACCTAACCTAACCTAACCTAACCTAACCTAACCTAACCTAACCTAACCTAACCTAACCTAACCTAACCTAACCTAACCTAACCTAACCTAACCTAACCTAACCTAACCTAACCTAACCTAACCTAACCTAACCTAACCTAACCTAACCTAACCTAACCTAACCTAACCTAACCTAACCTAACCTAACCTAACCTAACCTAACCTAACCTAACCTAACCTAACCTAACCTAACCTAACCTAACCTAACCTAACCTAACCTAACCTAACCTAACCTAACCTAACCTAACCTAACCTAACCTAACCTAACCTAACCTAACCTAACCTAACCTAACCTAACCTAACCTAACCTAACCTAACCTAACCTAACCTAACCTAACCTAACCTAACCTAACCTAACCTAACCTAACCTAACCTAACCTAACCTAACCTAACCTAACCTAACCTAACCTAACCTAACCTAACCTAACCTAACCTAACCTAACCTAACCTAACCTAACCTAACCTAACCTAACCTAACCTAACCTAACCTAACCTAACCTAACCTAACCTAACCTAACCTAACCTAACCTAACCTAACCTAACCTAACCTAACCTAACCTAACCTAACCTAACCTAACCTAACCTAACCTAACCTAACCTAACCTAACCTAACCTAACCTAACCTAACCTAACCTAACCTAACCTAACCTAACCTAACCTAACCTAACCTAACCTAACCTAACCTAACCTAACCTAACCTAACCTAACCTAACCTAACCTAACCTAACCTAACCTAACCTAACCTAACCTAACCTAACCTAACCTAACCTAACCTAACCTAACCTAACCTAACCTAACCTAACCTAACCTAACCTAACCTAACCTAACCTAACCTAACCTAACCTAACCTAACCTAACCTAACCTAACCTAACCTAACCTAACCTAACCTAACCTAACCTAACCTAACCTAACCTAACCTAACCTAACCTAACCTAACCTAACCTAACCTAACCTAACCTAACCTAACCTAACCTAACCTAACCTAACCTAACCTAACCTAACCTAACCTAACCTAACCTAACCTAACCTAACCTAACCTAACCTAACCTAACCTAACCTAACCTAACCTAACCTAACCTAACCTAACCTAACCTAACCTAACCTAACCTAACCTAACCTAACCTAACCTAACCTAACCTAACCTAACCTAACCTAACCTAACCTAACCTAACCTAACCTAACCTAACCTAACCTAACCTAACCTAACCTAACCTAACCTAACCTAACCTAACCTAACCTAACCTAACCTAACCTAACCTAACCTAACCTAACCTAACCTAACCTAACCTAACCTAACCTAACCTAACCTAACCTAACCTAACCTAACCTAACCTAACCTAACCTAACCTAACCTAACCTAACCTAACCTAACCTAACCTAACCTAACCTAACCTAACCTAACCTAACCTAACCTAACCTAACCTAACCTAACCTAACCTAACCTAACCTAACCTAACCTAACCTAACCTAACCTAACCTAACCTAACCTAACCTAACCTAACCTAACCTAACCTAACCTAACCTAACCTAACCTAACCTAACCTAACCTAACCTAACCTAACCTAACCTAACCTAACCTAACCTAACCTAACCTAACCTAACCTAACCTAACCTAACCTAACCTAACCTAACCTAACCTAACCTAACCTAACCTAACCTAACCTAACCTAACCTAACCTAACCTAACCTAACCTAACCTAACCTAACCTAACCTAACCTAACCTAACCTAACCTAACCTAACCTAACCTAACCTAACCTAACCTAACCTAACCTAACCTAACCTAACCTAACCTAACCTAACCTAACCTAACCTAACCTAACCTAACCTAACCTAACCTTTTTTTTTTTTTTTTTTTTTTTTTTTTTTTTTTTTTTTTTTTTTTAACGAAGTGGAAACTCTTTACGAGTACCACCGGGTCCGGGGAGACCCGGATGGTTATGTGGGGCTCTCTCCCCCGTCCTCTTCCCCTGCGGGAAGGGGAGGGGGGAGCATACCCACTAAAACCACTCCGACGTTGCCCTCTAGCCGAGGTCGGTAGGCGCCACGGGATGCCGGAGATTCTACCGCGACGCCTCTCGGCGGCCCTGGTTCATGCCAGGGCTACCCGCGCCAAGGGGGGAGAAACCGCAACGTTTCGGCTCCTCCCCCAGACTCGTAGGACCGTGCAATGCAGGCAGGGGACCCCCATCCCCCACCCGCTGGTCCTACTGGGGGATTTGGCGGGCGGCAAATCGCCTACGCCTAATCCCCCTCCGTCTGCGCCGGAACAAGGGAGCGCCAGGATCTTCCTCGCGCTCTCGTTCCGCTTCCTCTTTTTGCGTCATCACGCTTTCACAGAAGGCATGTACAGCCTCCCATGCTTCCTCAGTTTCCAGCATAGCACTCACCACGCTGCTCAGCGACAAGTCATTACGTCCTAGTGCCGAGACTAGGACCTGTCGCTCGGGCTGCCACGCTGGGCACACCTCCAGCGTATGTTGGGCAGTGTCATCATCATGCGCGCATTGATGGCATATGGCGCTATCCTCTTTTCCTATACGATGCAGGTAATGACCGAAGCATCCATGCCCGGTCATTACCTGCGTCATTCTGTAGGAGAGTGCCCCTCTTTCTCGTTCTGTCCATTCTTCGAAGGAAGGGAGGAGTGCCATTATGGTTCTGGTTCCATAGCGGCAGTCCTCTAGACCCTCTTTCCACCTGTCTCTGGTGCGTCTCTCCGTCATTTGACGGGCATGGGCCAACTCTCTAGGGGCCAACCTTTCCCCTCGCGCTCGTGCCTCTCGCCGTGACCAATAGGTCTCGGCTGTGACCTCAGCGTCAATTTCCCAGGGTGGGGTCCCGGCAAGGGCACAGGCTGCCATGTGTGCCACCGTGACATATGCCCTTATGAGGCGTATGGCACACATCCTCTGTGGCCTTCGGAGCAAGGCCCTGTTCCGTTCCGATAGTCTTTCCGCCCATATTGGTGCTCCATAGAGCGCCATACTGCGAACTACGCCCGCGTACAGACGCCTGACGCCACCTCTCGGTCCTCCGATATTTGGCAATAATCGGCCCAAGGCCGAAGCAGCCCCCATTAGTCGGGGAACAAGTCTTTTGAAGTGTTCCCCGAAGTCCCACTTTCTGTCCAGGACAAGGCCAAGATATTTAATATTGGCCTTGACCTGGACAGGCTCTCCCCCTATCGGGATAATGGTGTCGGCGGGCACTCGCCAGCCAGGTCCTCCAAAGACGATGGCTTCCGTCTTGGCAACGGCTACCCCCAAACCGAGCATGCGGATGCGGTCTACTACAAGTTCCGCAGCAACCGAAGCTCTTCGTAACGTGTCCCTCATGTCACTTCCCCGGACGGCCACCATCGTGTCATCGGCATAACAAATGGTGGTCATGCGGGGAAGCTGGACCCCTCTTATCGCCCAATCAAAACCGATGTTCCACAATAGTGGACCCAGTACCGATCCCTGAGGGACCCCACAGGTCATCGGTCTCGATTTACGTAGTCCGCGGTGTTCGTAGAGCACTACTCTTTCTTGGAGATAGTGCTCCACTATCCTCTGCAAATAGAGAGGAAGGCCGTGGTACCTTAAGGCCTCCTTAATTACTTCATAGGGGAGAGTTCCGAACGCATTCGCTATGTCCAGCGAGACTGCGATCACTCCTTCTCCCCTACTGGCCGCATGGTCCGAGAAGTCTTTGAGCGATTTGATCGCGTCAATGGTACCACGGCCAGCCCGAAAACCATATTGGCAATCAGCCACATTTGGTCCGACCTCCTCCATGTGTTCGATGATCCGGCGAGCAATGACGCGCTCTAGCATTTTTCCTGATACATCGAGCAAGACAAGGGGACGATGGCCCGAAGGCGAATCTGCCGGTCGACCGTCCTTCCTAAGAAGGCATAGGCGCCCCTCCTTCCACACTTTGGGGAAATGCCCTGTCTCCAGGCATTCAGACAGAAGGTCCCTAAAGCGCTCCCCCAGGTGTTCGAGTGCTAGAGGGATCACCCTAGCCGGTACACCGTCAGGTCCTGGGGCCTTTTTGTTCGACCTAAGGCGGTCGACCAGAGCCATCATCTCGTCGTCTGTTATCCTCGGCACCGGATGCCGATCGTTTGGCTCCTCCGAGGGGGCTAACATCCTCGGAGGAGCAAAAACCGGCGCCAACGGAAACAAGCCCTCTACAATTCTATCGAGGAGTTCAGGCTCCAGCGAATCCATGGGGGGAGCGCGCTTCATTTTATTGCGAACCATTTTGTATGGTCTTCCCCATGGATCCCTGTTCAGGCTGCTCACAAATTCCTCGAAGGCGGCATCTTTGGCCTTGATTATGGCATTTTTTAGAGCCTCTTTTGCCTCTTTTAGCTCATTATAGAGAGCCTCCTCTTCTTCAATGGTGTGTAGTCTCCGCCGCCTGCAACGGGTGTACGCCCGGCGTGCACCGTTACTGATGGTCCGAAGAGCTGCAATCTCCTCCGACCACCAGTAAACACTTTTTTTGGTCGGCATTCTCCTTAATCTCGGCATAGCAGCGTCACACACCGCCGTGAGTGATTCTCGAAACCGCATCGCTTTGACTTCAACTCCAGAGTTTTCTGGCGGTGGGTCACCCCAAGCCTCAATAATAGCTGCCTCTTCAGCCATGGCTGGGTCAAATTGGGAAATGACCCACCGCGGGAAACGCACACCACCCGAGTTGTGTCCTCGGTGTTGTTGAGGCAGTCGTTGCGGAGCTGAGATGCTCATCCTTATGTACCGATGATCTGAAAGGGTCTCCTCATCCTCCAGGACACGCCAATCGGTGATTTGAGCAGCTAGGGCAGGGGTCGCAAACGTTACGTCTACGATGGATCCCCCCTGCCGGCGCACACACGTATTGACATTGCCCTGGTTGATTATGTCAAGACCAGACGCTAACGCCCAGTCCCGAAGTGCCTCTCCTTTGGGATCGGTATGTGGGGATCCCCAAGCAGCGCTTTTAGCATTTAGGTCCCCCATGAGTAGTAGTTGGGCCTGGGCGCATCTTCCCACTACCCTTCCCAGCCCCTCCAGATATGCTTCGAACTCGAAGAGCGGTCGGTTAGGGGAGAAGTAAGTAGCAATAACAGCTATCTTTCCCCATTTAACCGCCACGTAGCCCGGCCCATTCTCTAGTTTGGTAAGGGGTGGGAAGTCACCTATGGCAGGCACAACAATAGCCACCCCGTCGTCTGTTGCCCCGGCCCAGTTATCCTGAGGGGGGACAAAATAAGGCTCAGCCACCACCGCTAATGCCAATTCCCACTCCGCCATGACTTGCATAAGCAAGTCCTGAGCACGGGCGGAGTGGTTTAAATTGCCCTGCAGGACGTCTAAATGCTGGTGGCGTGCTGGCATTTAGATGTCCATTGTATTGCCCGCTATTGCCCTTTGGGTGTTATTGCTTGTTGGACTATCGCGACCTTTCATAGAAGGAGGCGCGCATGCTAGCCCTCCCATAACGTGCCTCGCTGGGCGCTTGGCATGATGACATGCACCACAGAAGGGTTCCGCCTCGCATTCAGCAGACTTATGTCCAGGTTTGGAACACCTGAAGCACAAGTCGCCTCTGTCAACAGGTGATGGGCATAAGGCTCTGGTGTGACCCGTCCCCAGACACCTGTAGCACCTCATTGGTCTCTGCTCTAACGCCTTGACATGAGCAGCCGACCATCCCACCAAGATTTTCCCGGCTGTCAGGAGTGCATTTGCCGCTGTGATTGGGCATCGTACGAGGGCAGATCCAGAGCCACTCGCCAGGAGCCTGATCGGGCCTACCTTGACCTGCTCTACCGGGCAGCCTCCCTTAAGGACTATTGCCGTCTTTAAATCCTCCGCTGTTACCGACTCGTCGAAACCGGTAATACGGAGGTCGGCAGTTTTGACTGGTCTTTGTACAGTGACCAAGTCGCCTATCACCTGATTGATTTTTTCGGCCAAGTCATCAGCAGCCCTGCCACTGCTGGCTCCCGGTACCTCTATTAGGCGTGCCCCCGTGGCCGACTTACGGACCTTTACGCTTTCGATCCCCATGTCAGCCAGTTTGAGGGACGACGTGACCTTCTGCATTGCAGCTAGGTACGTCGTATCAGCTTCTGGCTTCAGGGTGATCATAACAGCAGCAGTTTTTGGTGCTGTTAGTTTCTTCACCGTCGTTGGTTTTTTCGGCTTTGGGACAGTTTTCAGCTCAGCTTCCAAGGCCTTTTGCACTTTGGCCTTGGTTTTTCGTCTAACTACCTCGGTCCAGGTAGGCTGCGAGTTGGTGTCAGGCTGTCCCGTCGATATGGACGGTGAAGTTTCCTCTGATGGCACAGCCCTTAATTGTAATTTGGGCTGTGCCTTGCGCGGTTGAGATTTTGGCTGCGTCTTGAGCTGGGCCTTAACCTGGGTACTTTGCACCTTTGGTTGGGCCTTTACTTGGGCAGGGGTCCTTGCCGCTTGTACGAACTCGGGCTGGCTGGCAGAGCGTTTGCCAGCCTGAGCTTTCTTTTGTCCCCCCTGGGAGGTCTCCTTTGGTGGCCTGCTGGCCCTGTCTGCTGCCAACGGCGGGCGCATAATAGGCTCCGGAGGCAGACGTTTTTCTACCACCTCGAGTCTGGCATTGATCATATTGCCAAGACTGACAAAAAGCTCCCTCGAGTGGATTGCCAAAATCTCTTGCAAGCCCTCTGGTAGCCCTTGCGCTGCTTGCGCTGCTTGTTGAGAGGTTTTGGCATTCCTCTCGGAGAAGGCTGTCCTCAACGCTTTTGTCTCGTTGGTTAGGAGGGCAAGTTGCTCTCGCATGCGCTTATTATCCGCTTTGAGCTTGCGGATTTCGTCACTCTCCCTCCTATTTTCGAGATACTGCATTGCCTCCAATATCTCTCGGCAAGCAGCATTAATATTCCCGCGCACAACACCGTTTAGGTTGGAAGATTTTGCGGCCTCTTCTAAGACTGTGCGGGCGGCATTGCGCGCACTCTCCACGACATCTATTTCTTCTGGCGTCAGAGTACCATCCTCGACAGTCGAGCGAGGAGGGTCCAGTAAGAAATGTTCCCTGCTCTGTGTCTTAGTGGCACTCGTAGGCTTGCGTAGCATGACCTTTGCCTTCTTGGCTTCGATGAGGTCCGTCGAATCATCTTCTGATACATCGGAAATGGTCACCACTCTATCTTCTCCGATGGGGCTCCTATCTTTGAGCCTGTCTTTGGGCTCGTTCCGACTTCCCTGAGACCGGGAGCGTGTTACAGGGCGCAAAAGGGGAAATTCCAGCCGGTATGCCCTGTTTTTCTCCGCTTCAGGAACAAAGTCCTCATCCGCCGAGGCAAGTCTTGCTTTGGCGGCAGCCAAGCCTGTGTACGCTCCTACCGCAGCAGAAGCGCGTCCTCTTAGTGACGCCGTGACCTCAGGGTCATGCGTGCCCTTCTCACTGGCTTTCCCCGCGTTGGCAGCCCTCTTCTGGGGTCCGGACACCATCTCCATGCGACCTGCGACGTCATCCGCACCTGAGCTTGTGTCGCCCATTTTCACCTATTCGAGGTGAGGCAGTTACCCTGTTAGTAAGTGAAGGTAGGGTTGGGAGGTTGATTTTGTAACCAAGACCCAGCCTAACCTACCCTTTTTTTTTTTTTCCGCAAGGAACCTAACCCACCCTTTTTTATTTTTTGGTTACCAAACCTAACCTTAGGTTAGGTAACCATCAAAATCCAACTAAAAAATTTAATAGCTCTTGAATGAGAAGAGCTGGACCCGCAAAACTTTTGTTGGAGATGAAGGCCTATGAATTCCACAATCCCTATGAATTGCAGATTTTTAGCTCCAAAAATAGAATTTCTGGAGCCAAAAAACCGAGCGAATTTTCGAAAATCCAAGATTTGGACTTTCAATAATTCGTATCTCCTAAACTATGGAAGATAGCTAGGCAAAACTCAAGCCCAAAAGTTAGAGCTCGTTGAGCTCTTTCTTTTGAGCCTTTGAACGGATTTTTTGGTGCAGAATTCACGATTCTGCAACCAAAAAACCGATAATTTCCCCAACTTTCTTCAGTACAACAAACACCGTTAGGTGAAAGTTGTCGTTTCACCTTAAATAATTCCTACCACCGAAACGGTAAGAGATAGACACCCTAAACTCAAGTCACGAATAGAGCGCCAAAGACGCTCTATTTTATGACACCACGCCCAGAATTATTGAGCAGTCCGTCACGGAGCTATTTCGAGCCAAATGGATTGCTCGTAGATTTCCCATAGGCGCCGATCAGAGAAATTCTGTCAGGCGCTCCGGAATTTTCTACGAGCAATAACTATGGATCCGCTGGGTGAAAAAATTTGAAACTTTGCAGCAATTTAGGGCTGCCCCAACACCACCCACCACCAAAATTTGGAGGGGGTAGGTCAACGGGTATAGCCGCTATTAGCGTGCAAACCTTAAAATTTTTAAACCAAAAACAAACTTAATAATGTCAAACCGCAAAAACAAAATCCTTTATAAAAAAGCCAAGTCACAAGATAGAAACGATCTGAGTCCGGGAAACGAAAGCCAAGGTCAAAACGCTTCTAAATGCCAAAAATCACCGAAATCGCATGGAAACCGCCAAAAGTAAGGTGGAATTTTGCCTTAGTAAGGTGGAATTTTGCCTTCAGTAAGGTGGAATTTTGCCTTAGTAAGGTGGAATTTTGCCTTAGTAAGGTGGAATTTTGCCTTAGTAAGGTGGAATTTTGCCTTAGTAAGGTGGAATTTTGCCTTAGTAAGGTGGAATTTTGCCTTAGTAAGGTGGAATTTTGCCTTAGTAAGGTGGAATTTTGCCTTAGTAAGGTGGAATTTTGCCTTAGTAAGGTGGAATTTTGCCTTAGTAAGGTGGAATTTTGCCTTAGTAAGGTGGAATTTTGCCTTAGTAAGGTGGAATTTTGCCTTAGTAAGGTGGAATTTTGCCTTAGTAAGGTGGAATTTTGCCTTAGTAAGGTGGAATTTTGCCTTAGTAAGGTGGAATTTTGCCTTAGTAAGGTGGAATTTTGCCTTAGTAAGGTGGAATTTTGCCTTAGTAAGGTGGAATTTTGCCTTAGTAAGGTGGAATTTTGCCTTAGTAAGGTGGAATTTTGCCTTAGTAAGGTGGAATTTTGCCTTAGTAAGGTGGAATTTTGCCTTAGTAAGGTGGAATTTTGCCTTAGTAAGGTGGAATTTTGCCTTAGTAAGGTGGAATTTTGCCTTAGTAAGGTGGAATTTTGCCTTAGTAAGGTGGAATTTTGCCTTAGTAAGGTGGAATTTTGCCTTAGTAAGGTGGAATTTTGCCTTAGTAAGGTGGAATTTTGCCTTAGTAAGGTGGAATTTTGCCTTAGTAAGGTGGAATTTTGCCTTAGTAAGGTGGAATTTTGCCTTAGTAAGGTGGAATTTTGCCTTAGTAAGGTGGAATTTTGCCTTAGTAAGGTGGAATTTTGCCTTAGTAAGGTGGAATTTTGCCTTAGTAAGGTGGAATTTTGCCTTAGTAAGGTGGAATTTTGCCTTAGTAAGGTGGAATTTTGCCTTAGTAAGGTGGAATTTTGCCTTAGTAAGGTGGAATTTTGCCTTAGTAAGGTGGAATTTTGCCTTAGTAAGGTGGAATTTTGCCTTAGTAAGGTGGAATTTTGCCTTAGTAAGGTGGAATTTTGCCTTAGTAAGGTGGAATTTTGCCTTAGTAAGGTGGAATTTTGCCTTAGTAAGGTGGAATTTTGCCTTAGTAAGGTGGAATTTTGCCTTCAGTAAGGTGGAATTTTGCCTTAGTAAGGTGGAATTTTGCCTTAGTAAGGTGGAATTTTGCCTTAGTAAGGTGGAATTTTGCCTTAGTAAGGTGGAATTTTGCCTTAGTAAGGTGGAATTTTGCCTTAGTAAGGTGGAATTTTGCCTTAGTAAGGTGGAATTTTGCCTTAGTAAGGTGGAATTTTGCCTTAGTAAGGTGGAATTTTGCCTTAGTAAGGTGGAATTTTGCCTTAGTAAGGTGGAATTTTGCCTTAGTAAGGTGGAATTTTGCCTTAGTAAGGTGGAATTTTGCCTTAGTAAGGTGGAATTTTGCCTTAGTAAGGTGGAATTTTGCCTTAGTAAGGTGGAATTTTGCCTTAACCTAACCTAACCTAACCTAACCTAACCTAACCTAACCTAACCTAACCTAACCTAACCTAACCTAACCTAACCTAACCTAACCTAACCTAACCTAACCTAACCTAACCTAACCTAACCTAACCTAACCTAACCTAACCTAACCTAACCTAACCTAACCTAACCTAACCTAACCTAACCTAACCTAACCTAACCTAACCTAACCTAACCTAACCTAACCTAACCTAACCTAACCTAACCTAACCTAACCTAACCTAACCTAACCTAACCTAACCTAACCTAACCTAACCTAACCTAACCTAACCTAACCTAACCTAACCTAACCTAACCTAACCTAACCTAACCTAACCTAACCTAACCTAACCTAACCTAACCTAACCTAACCTAACCTAACCTAACCTAACCTAACCTAACCTAACCTAACCTAACCTAACCTAACCTAACCTAACCTAACCTAACCTAACCTAACCTAACCTAACCTAACCTAACCTAACCTAACCTAACCTAACCTAACCTAACCTAACCTAACCTAACCTAACCTAACCTAACCTAACCTAACCTAACCTAACCTAACCTAACCTAACCTAACCTAACCTAACCTAACCTAACCTAACCTAACCTAACCTAACCTAACCTAACCTAACCTAACCTAACCTAACCTAACCTAACCTAACCTAACCTAACCTAACCTAACCTAACCTAACCTAACCTAACCTAACCTAACCTAACCTAACCTAACCTAACCTAACCTAACCTAACCTAACCTAACCTAACCTAACCTAACCTAACCTAACCTAACCTAACCTAACCTAACCTAACCTAACCTAACCTAACCTAACCTAACCTAACCTAACCTAACCTAACCTAACCTAACCTAACCTAACCTAACCTAACCTAACCTAACCTAACCTAACCTAACCTAACCTAACCTAACCTAACCTAACCTAACCTAACCTAACCTAACCTAACCTAACCTAACCTAACCTAACCTAACCTAACCTAACCTAACCTAACCTAACCTAACCTAACCTAACCTAACCTAACCTAACCTAACCTAACCTAACCTAACCTAACCTAACCTAACCTAACCTAACCTAACCTAACCTAACCTAACCTAACCTAACCTAACCTAACCTAACCTAACCTAACCTAACCTAACCTAACCTAACCTAACCTAACCTAACCTAACCTAACCTAACCTAACCTAACCTAACCTAACCTAACCTAACCTAACCTAACCTAACCTAACCTAACCTAACCTAACCTAACCTAACCTAACCTAACCTAACCTAACCTAACCTAACCTAACCTAACCTAACCTAACCTAACCTAACCTAACCTAACCTAACCTAACCTAACCTAACCTAACCTAACCTAACCTAACCTAACCTAACCTAACCTAACCTAACCTAACCTAACCTAACCTAACCTAACCTAACCTAACCTAACCTAACCTAACCTAACCTAACCTAACTAACCTAACCTAACCTAACCTAACCTAACCTAACCTAACCTAACCTAACCTAACCTAACCTAACCTAACCTAACCTAACCTAACCTAACCTAACCTAACCTAACCTAACCTAACCTAACCTAACCTAACCTAACCTAACCTAACCTAACCTAACCTAACCTAACCTAACCTAACCTAACCTAACCTAACCTAACCTAACCTAACCTAACCTAACCTAACCTAACCTAACCTAACCTAACCTAACCTAACCTAACCTAACCTAACCTAACCTAACCTAACCTAACCTAACCTAACCTAACCTAACCTAACCTAACCTAACCTAACCTAACCTAACCTAACCTAACCTAACCTAACCTAACCTAACCTAACCTAACCTAACCTAACCTAACCTAACCTAACCTAACCTAACCTAACCTAACCTAACCTAACCTAACCTAACCTAACCTAACCTAACCTAACCTAACCTAACCTAACCTAACCTAACCTAACCTAACCTAACCTAACCTAACCTAACCTAACCTAACCTAACCTAACCTAACCTAACCTAACCTAACCTAACCTAACCTAACCTAACCTAACCTAACCTAACCTAACCTAACCTAACCTAACCTAACCTAACCTAACCTAACCTAACCTAACCTAACCTAACCTAACCTAACCTAACCTAACCTAACCTAACCTAACCTAACCTAACCTAACCTAACCTAACCTAACCTAACCTAACCTAACCTAACCTAACCTAACCTAACCTAACCTAACCTAACCTAACTAACCTAACCTAACCTAACCTAACCTAACCTAACCTAACCTAACCTAACCTAACCTAACCTAACCTAACCTAACCTAACCTAACCTAACCTAACCTAACCTAACCTAACCTAACCTAACCTAACCTAACCTAACCTAACCTAACCTAACCTAACCTAACCTAACCTAACCTAACCTAACCTAACCTAACCTAACCTAACCTAACCTAACCTAACCTAACCTAACCTAACCTAACCTAACCTAACCTAACCTAACCTAACCTAACCTAACCTAACCTAACCTAACCTAACCTAACCTAACCTAACCTAACCTAACCTAACCTAACCTAACCTAACCTAACCTAACCTAACCTAACCTAACCTAACCTAACCTAACCTAACCTAACCTAACCTAACCTAACCTAACCTAACCTAACCTAACCTAACCTAACCTAACCTAACCTAACCTAACCTAACCTAACCTAACCTAACCTAACCTAACCTAACCTAACCTAACCTAACCTAACCTAACCTAACCTAACCTAACCTAACCTAACCTAACCTAACCTAACCTAACCTAACCTAACCTAACCTAACCTAACCTAACCTAACCTAACCTAACCTAACCTAACCTAACCTAACCTAACCTAACCTAACCTAACCTAACCTAACCTAACCTAACCTAACCTAACCTAACCTAACCTAACCTAACCTAACCTAACCTAACCTAACCTAACCTAACCTAACCTAACCTAACCTAACCTAACCTAACCTAACCTAACCTAACCTAACCTAACCTAACCTAACCTAACCTAACCTAACCTAACCTAACCTAACCTAACCTAACCTAACCTAACCTAACCTAACCTAACCTAACCTAACCTAACCTAACCTAACCTAACCTAACCTAACCTAACCTAACCTAACCTAACCTAACCTAACCTAACCTAACCTAACCTAACCTAACCTAACCTAACCTAACCTAACCTAACCTAACCTAACCTAACCTAACCTAACCTAACCTAACCTAACCTAACCTAACCTAACCTAACCTAACCTAACCTAACCTAACCTAACCTAACCTAACCTAACCTAACCTAACCTAACCTAACCTAACCTAACCTAACCTAACCTAACCTAACCTAACCTAACCTAACCTAACCTAACCTAACCTAACCTAACCTAACCTAACCTAACCTAACCTAACCTAACCTAACCTAACCTAACCTAACCTAACCTAACCTAACCTAACCTAACCTAACCTAACCTAACCTAACCTAACCTAACCTAACCTAACCTAACCTAACCTAACCTAACCTAACCTAACCTAACCTAACCTAACCTAACCTAACCTAACCTAACCTAACCTAACCTAACCTAACCTAACCTAACCTAACCTAACCTAACCTAACCTAACCTAACCTAACCTAACCTAACCTAACCTAACCTAACCTAACCTAACCTAACCTAACCTAACCTAACCTAACCTAACCTAACCTAACCTAACCTAACCTAACCTAACCTAACCTAACCTAACCTAACCTAACCTAACCTAACCTAACCTAACCTAACCTAACCTAACCTAACCTAACCTAACCTAACCTAACCTAACCTAACCTAACCTAACCTAACCTAACCTAACCTAACCTAACCTAACCTAACCTAACCTAACCTAACCTAACCTAACCTAACCTAACCTAACCTAACCTAACCTAACCTAACCTAACCTAACCTAACCTAACCTAACCTAACCTAACCTAACCTAACCTAACCTAACCTAACCTAACCTAACCTAACCTAACCTAACCTAACCTAACCTAACCTAACCTAACCTAACCTAACCTAACCTAACCTAACCTAACCTAACCTAACCTAACCTAACCTAACCTAACCTAACCTAACCTAACCTAACCTAACCTAACCTAACCTAACCTAACCTAACCTAACCTAACCTAACTAACCTAACCTAACCTAACCTAACCTAACCTAACCTAACCTAACCTAACCTAACCTAACCTAACCTAACCTAACCTAACCTAACCTAACCTAACCTAACCTAACCTAACCTAACCTAACCTAACCTAACCTAACCTAACCTAACCTAACCTAACCTAACCTAACCTAACCTAACCTAACCTAACCTAACCTAACCTAACCTAACCTAACCTAACCTAACCTAACCTAACCTAACCTAACCTAACCTAACCTAACCTAACCTAACCTAACCTAACCTAACCTAACCTAACCTAACCTAACCTAACCTAACCTAACCTAACCTAACCTAACCTAACCTAACCTAACCTAACCTAACCTAACCTAACCTAACCTAACCTAACCTAACCTAACCTAACCTAACCTAACCTAACCTAACCTAACCTAACCTAACCTAACCTAACCTAACCTAACCTAACCTAACCTAACCTAACCTAACCTAACCTAACCTAACCTAACCTAACCTAACCTAACCTAACCTAACCTAACCTAACCTAACCTAACCTAACCTAACCTAACCTAACCTAACCTAACCTAACCTAACCTAACCTAACCTAACCTAACCTAACCTAACCTAACCTAACCTAACCTAACCTAACCTAACCTAACCTAACCTAACCTAACCTAACCTAACCTAACCTAACCTAACCTAACCTAACCTAACCTAACCTAACCTAACCTAACCTAACCTACCTAACCTAACCTAACCTAACCTAACCTAACCTAACCTAACCTAACCTAACCTACCTAACCTAACCTAACCTAACCTAACCTAACCTAACCTAACCTAACCTAACCTAACCTAACCTAACCTAACCTAACCTAACCTAACCTAACCTAACCTAACCTAACCTAACCTAACCTAACCTAACCTAACCTAACCTAACCTAACCTAACCTAACCTAACCTAACCTAACCTAACCTAACCTAACCTAACCTAACCTAACCTAACCTAACCTAACCTAACCTAACCTAACCTAACCTAACCTAACCTAACCTAACCTAACCTAACCTAACCTAACCTAACCTAACCTAACCTAACCTAACCTAACCTAACCTAACCTAACCTAACCTAACCTAACCTAACCTAACCTAACCTAACCTAACCTAACCTAACCTAACCTAACCTAACCTAACCTAACCTAACCTAACCTAACCTAACCTAACCTAACCTAACCTAACCTAACCTAACCTAACCTAACCTAACCTAACCTAACCTAACCTAACCTAACCTAACCTAACCTAACCTAACCTAACCTAACCTAACCTAACCTAACCTAACCTAACCTAACCTAACCTAACCTAACCTAACCTAACCTAACCTAACCTAACCTAACCTAACCTAACCTAACCTAACCTAACCTAACCTAACCTAACCTAACCTAACCTAACCTAACCTAACCTAACCTAACCTAACCTAACCTAACCTAACCTAACCTAACCTAACCTAACCTAACCTAACCTAACCTAACCTAACCTAACCTAACCTAACCTAACCTAACCTAACCTAACCTAACCTAACCTAACCTAACCTAACCTAACCTAACCTAACCTAACCTAACCTAACCTAACCTAACCTAACCTAACCTAACCTAACCTAACCTAACCTAACCTAACCTAACCTAACCTAACCTAACCTAACCTAACCTAACCTAACCTAACCTAACCTAACCTAACCTAACCTAACCTAACCTAACCTAACCTAACCTAACCTAACCTAACCTAACCTAACCTAACCTAACCTAACCTAACCTAACCTAACCTAACCTAACCTAACCTAACCTAACCTAACCTAACCTAACCTAACCTAACCTAACCTAACCTAACCTAACCTAACCTAACCTAACCTAACCTAACCTAACCTAACCTAACCTAACCTAACCTAACCTAACCTAACCTAACCTAACCTAACCTAACCTAACCTAACCTAACCTAACCTAACCTAACCTAACCTAACCTAACCTAACCTAACCTAACCTAACCTAACCTAACCTAACCTAACCTAACCTAACCTAACCTAACCTAACCTAACCTAACCTAACCTAACCTAACCTAACCTAACCTAACCTAACCTAACCTAACCTAACCTAACCTAACCTAACCTAACCTAACCTAACCTAACCTAACCTAACCTAACCTAACCTAACCTAACCTAACCTAACCTAACCTAACCTAACCTAACCTAACCTAACCTAACCTAACCTAACCTAACCTAACCTAACCTAACCTAACCTAACCTAACCTAACCTAACCTAACCTAACCTAACCTAACCTAACCTAACCTAACCTAACCTAACCTAACCTAACCTAACCTAACCTAACCTAACCTAACCTAACCTAACCTAACCTAACCTAACCTAACCTAACCTAACCTAACCTAACCTAACCTAACCTAACCTAACCTAACCTAACCTAACCTAACCTAACCTAACCTAACCTAACCTAACCTAACCTAACCTAACCTAACCTAACCTAACCTAACCTAACCTAACCTAACCTAACCTAACCTAACCTAACCTAACCTAACCTAACCTAACCTAACCTAACCTAACCTAACCTAACCTAACCTAACCTAACCTAACCTAACCTAACCTAACCTAACCTAACCTAACCTAACCTAACCTAACCTAACCTAACCTAACCTAACCTAACCTAACCTAACCTAACCTAACCTAACCTAACCTAACCTAACCTAACCTAACCTAACCTAACCTAACCTAACCTAACCTAACCTAACCTAACCTAACCTAACCTAACCTAACCTAACCTAACCTAACCTAACCTAACCTAACCTAACCTAACCTAACCTAACCTAACCTAACCTAACCTAACCTAACCTAACCTAACCTAACCTAACCTAACCTAACCTAACCTAACCTAACCTAACCTAACCTAACCTAACCTAACCTAACCTAACCTAACCTAACCTAACCTAACCTAACCTAACCTAACCTAACCTAACCTAACCTAACCTAACCTAACCTAACCTAACCTAACCTAACCTAACCTAACCTAACCTAACCTAACCTAACCTAACCTAACCTAACCTAACCTAACCTAACCTAACCTAACCTAACCTAACCTAACCTAACCTAACCTAACCTAACCTAACCTAACCTAACCTAACCTAACCTAACCTAACCTAACCTAACCTAACCTAACCTAACCTAACCTAACCTAACCTAACCTAACCTAACCTAACCTAACCTAACCTAACCTAACCTAACCTAACCTAACCTAACCTAACCTAACCTAACCTAACCTAACCTAACCTAACCTAACCTAACCTAACCTAACCTAACCTAACCTAACCTAACCTAACCTAACCTAACCTAACCTAACCTAACCTAACCTAACCTAACCTAACCTAACCTAACCTAACCTAACCTAACCTAACCTAACCTAACCTAACCTAACCTAACCTAACCTAACCTAACCTAACCTAACCTAACCTAACCTAACCTAACCTAACCTAACCTAACCTAACCTAACCTAACCTAACCTAACCTAACCTAACCTAACCTAACCTAACCTAACCTAACCTAACCTAACCTAACCTAACCTAACCTAACCTAACCTAACCTAACCTAACCTAACCTAACCTAACCTAACCTAACCTAACCTAACCTAACCTAACCTAACCTAACCTAACCTAACCTAACCTAACCTAACCTAACCTAACCTAACCTAACCTAACCTAACCTAACCTAACCTAACCTAACCTAACCTAACCTAACCTAACCTAACCTAACCTAACCTAACCTAACCTAACCTAACCTAACCTAACCTAACCTAACCTAACCTAACCTAACCTAACCTAACCTAACCTAACCTAACCTAACCTAACCTAACCTAACCTAACCTAACCTAACCTAACCTAACCTAACCTAACCTAACCTAACCTAACCTAACCTAACCTAACCTAACCTAACCTAACCTAACCTAACCTAACCTAACCTAACCTAACCTAACCTAACCTAACCTAACCTAACCTAACCTAACCTAACCTAACCTAACCTAACCTAACCTAACCTAACCTAACCTAACCTAACCTAACCTAACCTAACCTAACCTAACCTAACCTAACCTAACCTAACCTAACCTAACCTAACCTAACCTAACCTAACCTAACCTAACCTAACCTAACCTAACCTAACCTAACCTAACCTAACCTAACCTAACCTAACCTAACCTAACCTAACCTAACCTAACCTAACCTAACCTAACCTAACCTAACCTAACCTAACCTAACCTAACCTAACCTAACCTAACCTAACCTAACCTAACCTAACCTAACCTAACCTAACCTAACCTAACCTAACCTAACCTAACCTAACCTAACCTAACCTAACCTAACCTAACCTAACCTAACCTAACCTAACCTAACCTAACCTAACCTAACCTAACCTAACCTAACCTAACCTAACCTAACCTAACCTAACCTAACCTAACCTAACCTAACCTAACCTAACCTAACCTAACCTAACCTAACCTAACCTAACCTAACCTAACCTAACCTAACCTAACCTAACCTAACCTAACCTAACCTAACCTAACCTAACCTAACCTAACCTAACCTAACCTAACCTAACCTAACCTAACCTAACCTAACCTAACCTAACCTAACCTAACCTAACCTAACCTAACCTAACCTAACCTAACCTAACCTAACCTAACCTAACCTAACCTAACCTAACCTAACCTAACCTAACCTAACCTAACCTAACCTAACCTAACCTAACCTAACCTAACCTAACCTAACCTAACCTAACCTAACCTAACCTAACCTAACCTAACCTAACCTAACCTAACCTAACCTAACCTAACCTAACCTAACCTAACCTAACCTAACCTAACCTAACCTAACCTAACCTAACCTAACCTAACCTAACCTAACCTAACCTAACCTAACCTAACCTAACCTAACCTAACCTAACCTAACCTAACCTAACCTAACCTAACCTAACCTAACCTAACCTAACCTAACCTAACCTAACCTAACCTAACCTAACCTAACCTAACCTAACCTAACCTAACCTAACCTAACCTAACCTAACCTAACCTAACCTAACCTAACCTAACCTAACCTAACCTAACCTAACCTAACCTAACCTAACCTAACCTAACCTAACCTAACCTAACCTAACCTAACCTAACCTAACCTAACCTAACCTAACCTAACCTAACCTAACCTAACCTAACCTAACCTAACCTAACCTAACCTAACCTAACCTAACCTAACCTAACCTAACCTAACCTAACCTAACCTAACCTAACCTAACCTAACCTAACCTAACCTAACCTAACCTAACCTAACCTAACCTAACCTAACCTAACCTAACCTAACCTAACCTAACCTAACCTAACCTAACCTAACCTAACCTAACCTAACCTAACCTAACCTAACCTAACCTAACCTAACCTAACCTAACCTAACCTAACCTAACCTTAACCTAACCTAACCTAACCTAACCTAACCTAACCTAACCTAACCTAACCTAACCTAACCTAACCTAACCTAACCTAACCTAACCTAACCTAACCTAACCTAACCTAACCTAACCTAACCTAACCTAACCTAACCTAACCTAACCTAACCTAACCTAACCTAACCTAACCTAACCTAACCTAACCTAACCTAACCTAACCTAACCTAACCTAACCTAACCTAACCTAACCTAACCTAACCTAACCTAACCTAACCTAACCTAACCTAACCTAACCTAACCTAACCTAACCTAACCTAACCTAACCTAACCTAACCTAACCTAACCTAACCTAACCTAACCTAACCTAACCTAACCTAACCTAACCTAACCTAACCTAACCTAACCTAACCTAACCTAACCTAACCTAACCTAACCTAACCTAACCTAACCTAACCTAACCTAACCTAACCTAACCTAACCTAACCTAACCTAACCTAACCTAACCTAACCTAACCTAACCTAACCTAACCTAACCTAACCTAACCTAACCTAACCTAACCTAACCTAACCTAACCTAACCTAACCTAACCTAACCTAACCTAACCTAACCTAACCTAACCTAACCTAACCTAACCTAACCTAACCTAACCTAACCTAACCTAACCTAACCTAACCTAACCTAACCTAACCTAACCTAACCTAACCTAACCTAACCTAACCTAACCTAACCTAACCTAACCTAACCTAACCTAACCTAACCTAACCTAACCTAACCTAACCTAACCTAACCTAACCTAACCTAACCTAACCTAACCTAACCTAACCTAACCTAACCTAACCTAACCTAACCTAACCTAACCTAACCTAACCTAACCTAACCTAACCTAACCTAACCTAACCTAACCTAACCTAACCTAACCTAACCTAACCTAACCTAACCTAACCTAACCTAACCTAACCTAACCTAACCTAACCTAACCTAACCTAACCTAACCTAACCTAACCTAACCTAACCTAACCTAACCTAACCTAACCTAACCTAACCTAACCTAACCTAACCTAACCTAACCTAACCTAACCTAACCTAACCTAACCTAACCTAACCTAACCTAACCTAACCTAACCTAACCTAACCTAACCTAACCTAACCTAACCTAACCTAACCTAACCTAACCTAACCTAACCTAACCTAACCTAACCTAACCTAACCTAACCTAACCTAACCTAACCTAACCTAACCTAACCTAACCTAACCTAACCTAACCTAACCTAACCTAACCTAACCTAACCTAACCTAACCTAACCTAACCTAACCTAACCTAACCTAACCTAACCTAACCTAACCTAACCTAACCTAACCTAACCTAACCTAACCTAACCTAACCTAACCTAACCTAACCTAACCTAACCTAACCTAACCTAACCTAACCTAACCTAACCTAACCTAACCTAACCTAACCTAACCTAACCTAACCTAACCTAACCTAACCTAACCTAACCTAACCTAACCTAACCTAACCTAACCTAACCTAACCTAACCTAACCTAACCTAACCTAACCTAACCTAACCTAACCTAACCTAACCTAACCTAACCTAACCTAACCTAACCTAACCTAACCTAACCTAACCTAACCTAACCTAACCTAACCTAACCTAACCTAACCTAACCTAACCTAACCTAACCTAACCTAACCTAACCTAACCTAACCTAACCTAACCTAACCTAACCTAACCTAACCTAACCTAACCTAACCTAACCTAACCTAACCTAACCTAACCTAACCTAACCTAACCTAACCTAACCTAACCTTTTTTTTTTTTTTTTTTTTTTTTTTCGGTGGGAAAATGCGTTACGCACTATCCCTGCGCCGTGGGGACGACGCAGGGGGTGTATGGGACTCTCATCCCCCCTTCCTTGCTTCCAATTGGGAAGGAAGAAAGGGGGGAGGCCTACCCATTAAAAACCCACCGGTATTCCCTCACCAGCCAAGTATGCGGATGCCATGGGAGCACTGGGAGACACCACAACATCCGCTGGCCGGCCCGGTCTAGCCGGGTCCTCCTCTCCGTGAGGGGGGAATCAGGAATACACGATTCCCCCCTTACCCTTGTGGGTCGTTCTGGCTAGAAGGGGAGCCCCTATCCCCCACTAGCCGACTCCACTAGGGAAGAATGGCGGCGAATTGTCGCCGCCTCCTTCCCACCCGTCTGCGCCGGAGCGGGTGCGCGAGGGGATCGTTCTCGCGCTCCCGTTCCTTCACCTCCTTCTGCGAAATGACTTCTTCGCAGAAGGAGGCGACTGCCTCCCAGGAGCTCTCGCTCCTCAGCATGGCTTGCACGATGCTGGGGAGCGAGAGGTCGCCACCGATCACCGCCACCAGAGTGCGGCGCTGCTGGACCCACGCGCTGCACACTTCGAGGGTGTGCTGTGCTGTGTCCTCATCGGCGCCGCACTCGTGGCACGACGCCGTCGCCTCCCTTCCGGCGACCTTGTGGAGATACCGTCCGAAGCAACCATGCCCGGACAGTACCTGCACAAGGCGGAAGGTCAGGGACCCGTGGTCCCTTCGGCACCAATCCTGGAGCACCGGGCGGATGGCTTCGATCGTGCGGAGGCCGTACTCAGCCTCCGCTAGTTCATCCGCCCAGCGCTCCAGCACCTCTTCCCTCTGGGCCTCTCGGGCCCGGGCCAGCTCCTCGGGAGCCAGGGATTCTCCACGTTCCCTGCGCTCCACTTTCGCCTTGTAGGCATCGGCGAGCATGGCCGCTTCAATCTCCCAGGGGGGAGACCCGGCCAAAGCTCCAGCCGCCGCCCAGCCCACAGTCCGGTAGGCCCGGGCCATCCTTACCGCCATCACCCTTTGAGGCTTGCGTAGCAACGCTTTGGTGGTGGCGGTAAGGGATTCTGCCCATATCGGTGCCCCGTATAGGGCCATGCTTCGAATGACCCCTGCAAACAGTCGTCTGCAGGGGGCATTCGGTCCGCCTACATTGGGCAGGAGCCGCCCCAATGCTCCCGCCGCGAACCTAACCTAACCTAACCTAACCTAACCTAACCTAACCTAACCTAACCTAACCTAACCTAACCTAACCTAACCTAACCTAACCTAACCTAACCTAACCTAACCTAACCTAACCTAACCTAACCTAACCTAACCTAACCTAACCTAACCTAACCTAACCTAACCTAACCTAACCTAACCTAACCTAACCTAACCTAACCTAACCTAACCTAACCTAACCTAACCTAACCTAACCTAACCTAACCTAACCTAACCTAACCTAACCTAACCTAACCTAACCTAACCTAACCTAACCTAACCTAACCTAACCTAACCTAACCTAACCTAACCTAACCTAACCTAACCTAACCTAACCTAACCTAACCTAACCTAACCTAACCTAACCTAACCTAACCTAACCTAACCTAACCTAACCTAACCTAACCTAACCTAACCTAACCTAACCTAACCTAACCTAACCTAACCTAACCTAACCTAACCTAACCTAACCTAACCTAACCTAACCTAACCTAACCTAACCTAACCTAACCTAACCTAACCTTTTTTTTTTTTTTTTTTTTTTTTTTTTTATTTTTTTTTTTTTTTTTTTTTTTTTACGTGTGGAAAATGCGCCTTATGCATGTCCCCCGCTCGAGGCAGCGGGTGGGGTCTTTCGGGCTCACCCCCAAAGTGGAGGCATACCGAATAAAAACCACACGACCTTACCCTCTCGGCCCTTGTGCGGACGCCACGGGATCGCGAACATTTCACCGCGACGCCGCAGGCCAGCCCGGGATGGGCTCCCTCTCTGCGCCCCAAGATGGTATTGGGGCGCTGCACCCCTAGGGTTTTAGGGGCGCTCGGCCAGGACGGCACGTGCAATGCGGGTCCGGGATTCCTCGCCCTCGCCCGCTGTGCCGCCACGTCACGTCTGTCGTGTCAAGTCAGTCGATGTCCTCTCATGTCAGTCAGTCAGTTAAGTCCTCTCATGTCGCGTCGTCGTGTCCGGGCGACCACAAACCCGACAGGGCTTGGGCCGCCCAAGGGCTCCCCCTTACCTTTCCCTGTCTAATGAGGACAGGTACTGAGCTCGGGTTCGCCCCCGTCAAACGGCGGCCACAGCCCTCAAAAGGACTGCGCCGCCCCGGCATCATTGGGCTTGCGCCCTCCGCCCGATAGGGCTCACCCTCACCTTTCCCTGTCTAATGAGGACAGGTACTCAGCTTGGGCTCGCCCCCCTCATAAAGGCATCGGCCCGAAGGCCAGACGCCGCCCTCTCAGGGCCCGAAGGCCCGTTGGCTGGCAAGGTTTGCCCAGTGGCTCCCCTCACCAGACCAACATCCCCCCACCCCAGTCACGTCAAAGTCAGTCACGTCCAGCGACCACAGCCCTTAAAAGGGCTGCGCCGCCCCGGCATCATCAGGCTTGCGCCCTCCGCCCGATGAGGCTCACCCTTACTTAATACCCATCATTTAAGACAAGCAAAAGTAAGGGCTCGCCTCCGTCTGTAAGGCGTCGGCCCGAAGGCCGCACGCCGCCCTCTTGGGTTTGGCGAAGCTCACCCGCGGCACTCTGCCTTAGGCTCCCCTCGCCAAACAAATGTCATGTCTGTCAGTCTGTCACGTCCAGCGACCACAGCCCTTAAAAGGGCTGCGCCACCCCGGCATCATTGGGCCCCTCCGCCCGATGGGCTCACCCTCGCTTTTCCCCGACCCTAAGGCCAGGTACTCCGCTCAGGCTCACCTCCGTCCAAAGGCGTCGGCCCGAAGGCCGGACGCCGCCCTCTTGTGGGCCCGAAGGCCCGTTGGTTGGCAAGGTTTGCCCGGTGGCCCTCTGCCTTTGGGCTCCCCTCGCCAAACCAACACCCCCCCACCCCAGTCGTGTCACAGAAGTCAGTCGTCGCGTCCAGCGACCGCAGCCCTTAAAAGGGCTGCGCCGCCCCGGCATCATTGGGCTTACGCCCTCCGCCCGATGGGCTCACCCTCGCTTTTCCCCGACCCTAAGGTCAGGTACTCCGCTCAGGCTCGCCTCCGTCAAAAGGCGTCGGCCCGAAGGCCGGACGCCGCCCTCTCAGGCCCGCAGGCCCGTTGGCTGGCAGGGTTCACCCGGTGGCCCTCTGCCTTTGGGCTCCCCCCACCAAGCCAACACCCCTCCCCCCCGGTCGGATATTAGCCGCCGGCTAGCAAATCCACTTAATGAATTTACTAGCCGTCGTTGCCCAGGATGCACCAGGCCCAAACGCTACACTTTCCCACCCCATGAAGCCAAAGCTTCGGATAGAGGGAAGTTGTAACACCCGAGCACGCGAGGAGGAATCCGACATTGCACCCCAACCTAACCTAACCTAACCTAACCTAACCTAACCTAACCTAACCTAACCTAACCTAACCTAACCTAACCTAACCTAACCTAACCTAACCTAACCTAACCTAACCTAACCTAACCTAACCTAACCTAACCTAACCTAACCTAACCTAACCTAACCTAACCTAACCTAACCTAACCTAACCTAACCTAACCTAACCTAACCTAACCTAACCTAACCTAACCTAACCTAACCTAACCTAACCTAACCTAACCTAACCTAACCTAACCTAACCTAACCTAACCTAACCTAACCTAACCTAACCTAACCTAACCTAACCTAACCTAACCTAACCTAACCTAACCTAACCTAACCTAACCTAACCTAACCTAACCTAACCTAACCTAACCTAACCTAACCTAACCTAACCTAACCTAACCTAACCTAACCTAACCTAACCTAACCTAACCTAACCTAACCTAACCTAACCTAACCTAACCTAACCTAACCTAACCTAACCTAACCTAACCTAACCTAACCTAACCTAACCTAACCTAACCTAACCTAACCTAACCTAACCTAACCTAACCTTTTTTTTTTTTTTTTTTTTTTTTTTTTTTTTTTTTTACGTGTGGAAAATGCGCCTTATGCATGTCCCCCGCTCGAGGCAGCGGGTGGGGTCTTTCGGGCTCTCCCCCAGAGTGGAGGCATACCGAATAAAAACCACACGACCTTACCCTCTCGGCCCTTGTGCGGACGCCACGGGATCGCGAACATTTCACCGCGACGCCGCAGGCCAGCCCGGGATGGGCTCCCTCTCTGCGCCCCAAGATGGTATTGGGGCGCTGCGCCCCTAGGGTTTTAGGGGCGCTCGGCCAGGACGGCACGTGCAATGCGGGTCCGGGATTCCTCGCCCTCGCCCGCTGTGCCGCCACGTCACGTCTGTCGTGTCAAGTCAGTTGATGTCCTCTCATGTCAGTCAGTCAGTTAGGTCCTCTCATGTCGCGTCGTCGTGTCCGGGCAACCACAAACCCGACAGGGCTTGGGCCGCCCCAGGGCTCCCCCTTACCTTTCCCTGTCTAATGAGAACAGGTACTGAGTTCGGGTTCACCCCCGTCATACGGCGGCCACAGCCCTCAAAAGGACTGCACCGCCCCGGCATCATTAGGCTTGCGCCCTCCGCCCGATAAGGCTCACCCTCACCTTTCCCTGTCTAATGAGGACAGGTACTCAGCTTGGGCTCGCCCCCCTCAAAAAGGCGTCGGCCCGAAGGCCAGACGCCGCCCTCTCAGGGCCCGAAGGCCCGTTGGCTGGCAAGGTTCGCCCAGTGGCTCCCCTCACCAGATCAACACCCCCCCACCCCAGTCACGTCAGAGTCAGTCACGTCCGGCGACCACAGCCCTTAAAAGGGCTGCGCCGCCCCGGCATCATTGGGCTTGCGCCCTCCGCCCGATGAGGCTCACCCTTACTTAGTACCCATCATTTAAGACAGGCAAAAGCAAGGGCTCGCCTCCGTCCAAAGGCGTCGGCCCGAAGGCCGCACGCCGCCCTCTTGGGTTTGGCGAAGATCACCCGCGGCCCTCTGCCTTAGGCTCCCCTCGCCAAACAAATGTCATATCTGTCAGTCTGTCAAGTCCGGCGACCACAGCCCTTAAAAGGGCTGCGCCGCCCCGGCATCATTGGGCTTACGCCCTCCGCCCGATGGGCTCGCCCTCGCTTTTCCCTGACCCTAAGGAGAGGTACTCCGCTCAGGCTCACCTCCGTCCAAAGGCGTCGGCCCGAAGGCCGGACGCCGCCCTCTTGTGGGCCCGAAGGCCCGTTGGTTGGCAAGGTTTGCCCGGTGGCCCTCTGCCTTTGGGCTCCCCTCGCCAAACCAACACCCCCCCACCCCAGTCGTGTCACAGAAGTCAGTCGTCGCGTCCAGCGACCACAGCCCTTAAAAGGGCTGCGCCGCCCCGGCATCATTGGGCTTACGCCCTCCGCCCGATGGGCTCACCCTCGCTTTTCCCTGAGCCTAAGGTCAGGTACTCCGCTCAGGCTCACCTCCGTCCAAAGGCGTCGGCCCGAAGGCCGGACGCCGCCCTCTTGTGGGCCCGAAGGCCCGTTGGTTGGCAAGGTTCACCCGGTGGCCCTCTGCCTTTGGGCTCC